>JAAAWM010012250.1:0-12500 GCA_036873465.1 Thinopyrum obtusiflorum | reverse complement strand
GTAGAAACATAATTTTCTTGTTACAATAACTTCTACTTCATATTTGAAAACCTTTTGAATGAATTCAAAAGATCCAGACTTACGTCTCATCAAGTAAATATCCACATATCTACTTGAGTCATTTCTGAAGATAGATAAATCCACTACTTGCAACAACATTTATTGAACTACATACATCAAAATGTATGATCACCAATAAGTTCTTTGCTCGTTCCTTATGGCCTGTGAACGGTATTTCAGTCACTTCTCTTTTCAGAGGAAAGTTGCAAGTGTCAGATGATTCAAAATCAAACGACTTTAAAATCCATCATAATGGAATTTATCCATGCGGGTTTCTCCAATGTGACCAAATGCAGTGCCACACTTGTGTGGTATTCTTTTAGTCTTACGACATTTAGCGTCAGTGTTATGGATGTATCATATTACCATCAATATTCATAACATACGTCCCATCGATGATGGAAGTATGGCCCTCATGTTATTCATAATACTGAACAACAATTGTTCTTCTATGAACAACCCTTTTGCAACAAACATTGTGCAGTGGGCTAGAGTGTGTAAAATTCTAAAATGAATCATGAAAGTAAATACTGAGGTAATGTATTAATATCAATATTCATAACATACATCTCATTCATAATGAAAGTATAGCCATTATGTTATTCATAACACCGAACATCAAAAGTTCTCTTATGAACAACCTTCTTGCAAGATACCTTATGCAAAGGGCTAGAGTGTGAAACTCTAAAATGAATTATGAAAGTAAATACATAGGTAATACACCGATGGAAGGTATAGTAACTATTACTATGTTTCCAGCGTGTATCAAAACCTCATTCTTGGCTAGTCTTTCAGGCCATAGTAGTTCTTACATCGAGTTGCAACAGAATGCAATCGAGCGGGTATCTTTGTGATTGTCTCACAATATCCAAGAATTAGTGATCAACATGTTTAACCATAATTCCCAAGAACTATATCTTTGACCAGCCTTTTATACATCAAAAACTTGTATGACATTCATACATGAGCTGGATATTTCAGTCTTCTTTCTTATTGCCTTTATTCTTCTAACAGTTTAACTTTCAGTATTTCTCCTACTCTCAGAAGAAGCACTCAACTTAAGAGTGGCATTAGCCCCGGAATTCCTAGGCGTGAAAGTCTTACTAACACCCTTCGGACACTTCCTTTCTCTTTAAGTTGTTGTTCGAAAATCGCATGGAGAAAAGATGAAGACTGTATCGATGTAACCTTTTACAACAAACTCTTCATGATCTCCCTTTGCGAGAAAACTTGTCATCAGTGCCACTGTTGCACTCAATGACCCTTTTTCACTGTTGTCCTATGATCAGTACTTTGATCACTTTGGTATCCATACGCGCAACACCTTGGGAGTATCGGACATATCTAGTTGTTTTTACATACCATGGAATACATGATTAATCCAAACACGAAGGTGTGTGGAATCTCCATCGTGTATTTTACTCATCAGTGTTTTTGGGACACCGAGTCTTGTAAAAACTCTTTCCATGTGACTTCTGCAAGAATCACTCCTTGGCCTTTTAAATGCTAAAAGTTTTAGCATCTTGTCAATATGTATCTATGCTTAGCCTTACTAGCTAAATCTATCTCCATAGATCATCATGCCTAATATTGAGCCTATTTAGCCCAAGCACTTCATCGAAAAACTATTTTCAAATGAAGTCCTAATTCGTGTCAAGAAATTTATTTCCAATTACCAATGTGTCAAGCACACAAGGTTTTTAGAAATATTATTATGCTCCCACTTACTTTCTTGAATTACAAGCATCTCCGTTACCCATTGATGATGTCAAACCCCTTTGACCATTTCATCAAAACACGAAGAATCCAACTCCATTTTGCTCTCTTCTGTCCATTACTGGAACTCTGAAGTTTGCATACCTACTAGCATCCTCTGGATTGACAAATTACTTTGGACTGTATCACATACAAGTCCTAGGTTTTATTTCCATCAGATGGAAATCCTTTTGTCATTCATGTTTTATATCTCATGATTGAAATATGTATTAATTGCTAGTTCAACCCGAACCGACTTTATGCATCGCTACGGTGAGACAATCTCATCGTAGTCAACTCCTTGAACTTGTTATTGCAACAAGTCGAGCTTTATGGATAAAACATTTTTATCCACATCAGTTTATAGTTCCATAAATATTCGTTAGACTCTAAGTCTTCCAAAAGGTGTATCAAGATTTTAATCTTGAATCACTTATATGGAAACTATCTCGGATTGTATTGGTATTTAGCCAATTCCGGAGTCAGGGCCCATCAACGCTTCCTTGTGTATCGTAGGTATATTGTTGTCTAACAACAATATCTCGTTTGCGCACCTAATAGGTTTGCATGAGCTTTGCCTACGTGGTTCAGCTGCAAGTTCGACCTAAGTCCATACATTTTATTGTAGAGACTTCCGTATCAGTCGTAGTAGGAAACCCTGGAATTACTTTCAAGGTTTCTTTCCTTTGACTTGATGACGAAGATACTGTTTATCTCATCGAGTTGCATTGTTCTCCCACTCACCTTTTTGAAAGAACAATTTTCTTCAAAAAGCATACCGTTCTTTGTGGCAAACCTATTTGCCTCGGTATAGTGAGGGAGGAATACCCAATTACTTGGGATAACCTACAAAGTAGCATTTGTCTGATTTGGAATAGGTTTGTAACCTTTTACACAAGCCCCATATTCCAAACCCCCCCCCCCCCCCCCCCCCCCCCCCCCCCCCCCCCCCCCCCCCCCCCCCCCCCCCCCCCCCCCCCCCCCCCCCCCCCCCCCCCCCCCCCCCCCCCCCCCCCCCCCCCCCCCCCCCCCCCCCCCCCCCCCCCCCCCCCCCCCCCCCCCCCCCCCCCCCCCCCCCCCCCCCCCCCCCCCCCCCCCCCCCCCCCCCCCCCCCCCCCCCCCCCCCCCCCCCCCCCCCCCCCCCCCCCCCCCCCCCCCCCCCCCCCCCCCCCCCCCCCCCCCCCCCCCCCCCCCCCCCCCCCCCCCCCCCCCCCCCCCCCCCCCCCCCCCCCCCCCCCCCCCCCCCCCCCCCCCCCCCCCCCCCCCCCCCCCCCCCCCCCCCCCCCCCCCCCCCCCCCCCCCCCCCCCCCCCCCCCCCCCCCCCCCCCCCCCCCCCCCCCCCCCCCCCCCCCCCCCCCCCCCCCCCCCCCCCCCCCCCCCCCCCCCCCCCCCCCCCCCCCCCCCCCCCCCCCCCCCCCCCCCCCCCCCCCCCCCCCCCCCCCCCCCCCCCCCCCCCCCCCCCCCCCCCCCCCCCCCCCCCCCCCCCCCCCCCCCCCCCCCCCCCCCCCCCCCCCCCCCCCCCCCCCCCCCCCCCCCCCCCCCCCCCCCCCCCCCCCCCCCCCCCCCCCCCCCCCCCCCCCCCCCCCCCCCCCCCCCCCCCCCCCCCCCCCCCCCCCCCCCCCCCCCCCCCCCCCCCCCCCCCCCCCCCCCCCCCCCCCCCCCCCCCCCCCCCCCCCCCCCCCCCCCCCCCCCCCCCCCCCCCCCCCCCCCCCCCCCCCCCCCCCCCCCCCCCCCCCCCCCCCCCCCCCCCCCCCCCCCCCCCCCCCCCCCCCCCCCCCCCCCCCCCCCCCCCCCCCCCCCCCCCCCCCCCCCCCCCCCCCCCCCCCCCCCCCCCCCCCCCCCCCCCCCCCCCCCCCCCCCCCCCCCCCCCCCCCCCCCCCCCCCCCCCCCCCCCCCCCCCCCCCCCCCCCCCCCCCCCCCCCCCCCCCCCCCCCCCCCCCCCCCCCCCCCCCCCCCCCCCCCCCCCCCCCCCCCCCCCCCCCCCCCCCCCCCCCCCCCCCCCCCCCCCCCCCCCCCCCCCCCCCCCCCCCCCCCCCCCCCCCCCCCCCCCCCCCCCCCCCCCCCCCCCCCCCCCCCCCCCCCCCCCCCCCCCCCCCCCCCCCCCCCCCCCCCCCCCCCCCCCCCCCCCCCCCCCCCCCCCCCCCCCCCCCCCCCCCCCCCCCCCCCCCCCCCCCCCCCCCCCCCCCCCCCCCCCCCCCCCCCCCCCCCCCCCCCCCCCCCCCCCCCCCCCCCCCCCCCCCCCCCCCCCCCCCCCCCCCCCCCCCCCCCCCCCCCCCCCCCCCCCCCCCCCCCCCCCCCCCCCCCCCCCCCCCCCCCCCCCCCCCCCCCCCCCCCCCCCCCCCCCCCCCCCCCCCCCCCCCCCCCCCCCCCCCCCCCCCCCCCCCCCCCCCCCCCCCCCCCCCCCCCCCCCCCCCCCCCCCCCCCCCCCCCCCCCCCCCCCCCCCCCCCCCCCCCCAAACCTTGTATGCAGTCTCCATAGTGGTCCTGGGCTGGTGCGTAGGTCGGAAATTTTTTGTTTTCTACCGCGTTACCCAACAGTGGCATCATGAGCCGTGCTATGCGTAGATGCAGATTGCGATCTAGAATACATGAGATGTATGGGTGTTGCACAATATAATTAGGTAGTAGATGAGTTCTATTACTGAAAATTATTTGTGCGGGTAGCAGATGAAATCTGTTACCCGATGTTCTTTTTGCTTCCCTTGAATTTGCGTAGTCCTGATCTTGACAGTATTGTGGAATCTGACAAAGTTCTGGCAATCCGCGATCCTTTCATGCTGCTCCTGAGTATGCTGATTGACAGATCAACGAAGTGCTAACAGTTCTTTGGGTTCCACTTTAGTCAATGAAAGATGGATGTTTCGCAGACGAAAGGGCAATACAGATATGATCTGCACGGGGGTCATGCGTATGAAGAAGTTTAGTATGGGGCTCGAAATTTTATTATCTCGGTTTTCATACACCCCGCATTGTTAATCTAGCGCTTGAATTATCATACTTGATGATGGACGTTGGTAGCTTCGGTTTGTTTCGAAACCTTAGAAGCCACGAAAAACAAGTTTTTGCATAAACCGATTAGAGGCGTCTAACTTGGTTTTGCAGGAGGGTTTGCATGTGCATATGATGTGGTATAGCAGTGCTCATAATAATTTGATTATGTATGAGATGTCTATATGATGTAAATTGATTAACATGACCTGCGTGTCATGATTTGGCATGATGGCTGGAGCCATATGATTGCACTTTAAATGACCTGCGTGTCGACCTTGTGTAATGCATTATTTTATTAGCTATAGAGATAGCAATAGTATCTGGTGCATCGACAAGGTGGTGGCAATCTTCGCGAAGGTGAACACCGACGCGAATGCCAAAGACGAAGAAATACAAGACTTCTCCATCATAAAGGGCTATACCATATCATGCTATTATGAATTGCCTGAGATGTTTATCCCTTATGATGCACCCTTCTTGATTGCGCGGTAGTCGCTTTTTATTAGGGTGATCTCTCACAAAAATATCAAGTAGTTAGTGTTCTCCCAAGTGTAGCACCGTCACGGCACCTAACTTTTCGGGGTACGACATGTACACATGAGTACCAACGATTAGGGATGTGTGAGGCGGGTGAGGTCAGACCTCGCAGCAAGATCACTTGGTTGTCTTGACGTTCAGGCAGGACAGTCCTGAGCTCGGAACACACGCATTGAAAGATGAACAAGAATCACATAGAGATGTGATCGGCAAGTTCGCCTACCGATTGAAATTCGTGTCATCAGTGATGAACCCGTCAATGGCATCAAATTGAAATACGGATCTTGAGTCACTCACAATCAATTATGAGAGATATTGATTTGAGTGGGAGCGCACTTTAGAATTAACTTGTTTAATTCTCAGTGCAATTAATTGTGAACTCTGTCTAAGTGTGATTTGCAATATAGTTGTAGAATAATGGCTCGCGTTTTCATCTTCCCTGATAAAATTGAATAGCTGTTAAATATCTGGTTAAAACTTTACGGTTGGTAACGTAATGTGAGGATTGTCCTCAAGAGTGCCGAGAAAGACATTGTCCTATCGCATACTTTCGGTATTCTCTCGCTTATGCTATGGATCATGTGACTCTCGTCCTTCGATCCAAAAAGCTAGAATTCCGGTTTCAGTCAAGTGCAATATGTTTGCTTCCATGAGACCCAAACTTCGAAAGTTTGGATAGTTATGTGATATTCATGGAATCTGAAAATCATTTTCAGAGACAGACAAAGGCTAAAAGATATCAGATATCCAAAGAAATGTTTGTTTGCAAACTATTAGTAAAGGAGTTTACTATGCATTAGACTGATAAGAGAGGGATCCAGAAGAACGCCTATCATATGATGAAAGGTGAATAAAACAAACAACAACTTAAAGAGAAAGGAAGTGTCCGAAGGGTGTTAGTGAAACTTTCACGCCTAGGAAGTCCGAGGCTAATGCCACTCTTAAGTTGGGTGCTTCTTCTGAGAGTAGGAGAAATACTAAAAGTTAAACTGTTAGAAGTATAAAGGCAATAAGAAAGAAGACTGGAATATCCAGCTCATGTATGAATGTCATACAAGTTTTTGATGTATAGAAGGCTGGTCAAAGATATAGTTCTTGGGAATTATGGTTAAACATGTTAATCACTAATTCTTGGGTATTGTGAGACAATCACAAAGATACCCGCTCGATTGCATTCTGTTGTAACTCGATGTAAGAACTACTATGGCCTGAAAGACTAGCCAGGAATGAGGTTGAGATACACACATGGGACATAGTAAATGTTACTATACCTTCCATCGGTGTATTACCTATGTATTTACTTTCATAATTCATTTTGGAGTTTCACACTCTAGCCCTTTGCATAAGGTATCTTGCAAGAAGGTTGTTCATAAGAGAACTTTTGATGTTCAGTGTTATGAATAACATAAGGGCCATACTTTCATTATGAATGAGACGTATGTTATGAATATTGATATTAATATATTACCTCTGAGTTTACTTTCATAATTCATTTTAGAGTTTCATACACTCTACCCCATTGCACAATGTTGTTGCAAAAGAGTTGTTCATAAAAACAACAATTGTTGTTTAGTATTATGAATAAGATGAAGGGCCATGCTTCCATCCAAGATGGGATGTATGTTATGAATATTGATGGAAATATGATACATTCATAACACTGACGCTAAATGTCGCAAGACTAAAAGAATACCACACAAGTGTGGCACTGCATTTGGTCACATTGGAGAAACCCGCATGGAAAATTCCATTTTTTATGGATTTTGAAGTCGTTTGATTTTGAATCATCTGACACTTGCAACTTTCCTCCGAAAAGTGAAGTGACTGAAATACCGTTCACAAGCCATAAGGAACGAGTAACAAACTTATTGGTAATCATACATTTTGATGTATGTAGTTCAATAAATGTTGTTGCAAGTAGTGGATTCCCCCCCCCCCCCCCCCCCCCCCCCCCCCCCCCCCCCCCCCCCCCCCCCCCCCCCCCCCCCCCCCCCCCCCCCCCCCCCCCCCCCCCCCCCCCCCCCCCCCCCCCCCCCCCCCCCCCCCCCCCCCCCCCCCCCCCCCCCCCCCCCCCCCCCCCCCCCCCCCCCCCCCCCCCCCCCCCCCCCCCCCCCCCCCCCCCCCCCCCCCCCCCCCCCCCCCCCCCCCCCCCCCCCCCCCCCCCCCCCCCCCCCCCCCCCCCCCCCCCCCCCCCCCCCCCCCCCCCCCCCCCCCCCCCCCCCCCCCCCCCCCCCCCCCCCCCCCCCCCCCCCCCCCCCCCCCCCCCCCCCTAGAGACTGCGGCTTTTACACTGAAAAGAGCTCCATCGGGTCTGTTGAAATGAGGACATGGTATGGTACGCCCAACCGTGTTATATCTTTTCTTAACATTTGGAATATGGGGCTTGTGTAAAAGTTTACAAACCTATTCCAAATCAGACAAGTGCTACTTTGTAGGTTATCCCAAGTAATTGGGTATTCACCCACCACTATACCAAGGCAAAGGTTTTTGCCACAAAATGGTATGCTTTTAAAGAGAATTGTTCTTGCAAAAGGTGAGTGGGAGGACAGTGCAACTCGACGAGATAACCAGTATCTTCGTCATCAGGTCAAAGGAAAGGAACCTTGGAAGTAATTCCAGAGTTTCCCACTGCGACTGATACGGAAGTCTCTACAATAAAATGTATGGACTTCGGTCGAACTTGCAGCTGAACCACGTAGTCAAGGCTCGTGCAAACCTCTCAGGTGCACAAATGAGATATTGTTGTTAGACAACAGTATACCTACGATACACAAGGAAGCGTTGATGGGCCCTGACTCCGGAATTGGCTAAATGCCAATACAATCCGAGATAGTTTCCATATAAGTGATTCAAGATTAAAATCTTGATGAACCCTTCGGAAGACTTAGAGTCTAACGAATATTTATGGAACTAAAAACTGATGTGGATAAAATGTTTTATCCATAAAGCTCGACTTGTTGTAATAACAAGTTCAAGGAGTTGACTACGATGAGATTGTCTCACCATAGCGATGCTTAAAGTTGGTTCGGGTTGAACTAGCAATTAATACATATTTCAATCATGAGATATGAAACATGGATGATGAAAGGATTTCCATCTAATGGAAATAAAACCTAGGACTTGTATGTGATACAGTCCAAAGTAATTCGTCGACCCAGAGGATGCTAGTAAGTATGCAAACTTCAGAGTTTCAGCGATGGACAGAAGAGAGCAAAGAGGAGTTGGAATATTCGTGTTTTGATGAAATAGTCAAAGGGGTTTGACTTCATCAATGGGTAACGAAGATGCTTGTAATTCAAGAAAGTAAGTGGGAGCATGATAACATTTCTAAAAACCTTGTGTACCTGACACATTGTTAATTGGAAATAAATTTCTTGACACGAATTAGGACTTCATTTGAAAATAGTTTTTCGATGAAGTGCTTAGGCTAAATAGCCTCAATATTAGGCATGATGATCTATGGAGATAGATTTACCTAATGGGGCTAAGCAATGAATACATATTGACAAGATGCTAAAACCTTTTAGCATTTAAAACACCAAGGAGTGATTCTTGCCGAAGTCACATGGAAAGAGTTTTTACAAGACTCGGTGTCCCAAAACACTGATGAGTAAAATACATGATGGAGATTCCACACACTCTTATGTTTGGATTACTCGTGTATTCCATGGTATGTAAAACCAACCAGATATGTCCGATACTCCCAAGGTGTTGCAAGTATAGATACCAAAGTGATCAAAAGTATTGATCATAGGACAACAGTGAAAAGTGTCATTGAGTGCTAGAGTAGCACTGATGACATGTTTTCTCGCAAGCGGAAATCATGAAGAGTTTGTTGTAAAATGTTACATCGATACTGTCTTCATCTTTTCTCCATGCGATTTTCAATTTAAATTGAGGGTTTTGTGTAACACACAATAAGGTGGCACAGTTAGTTGGAAATATTCCAAAACAAGTTGCTGTGGCGAATTCTATAACAGAGGCGAAGTATGTTGCTGCTTTTAAAGCGACAAAGAAGATGTTGAATCATATAGTTTATTCATGAACTTAGTATGGTTCCAAGATGGCTTTTGTCAATGGGACACTATTGCAGGTAGTTGCTCCATGACTCAGTCTGAGGAATCCAGGTTCGACCTGTGATTCATATACATACAAAAGCCAAGTCCACACAAAATATGAATTTTGTGAAAGCGTGAAAACGCGAGGATATGCTAAGATACACACGGAGCTGAAGTCGTCAGATCCGTTGGACATCAGGCTATACCACAAGCGAAGCATATTTACACCGGTGTGCCACAGGTGTGAAGTGCATTAGCATTTACTAGATTATTGACTCTAGTGCAAATGGGAGTCTGTAGGAGATATGCCCTAGAGGCAATAATAAATGTTATTGTTTATCTCCTTGTTCATAATTATGTTTATGTTCCATGCTATAACTGCTGTGGTTCCCGAGCCCGTATATCCATAAAGGCTCTGGGGAAAACCCATGTGCACGTGTGGAATAATAAACGGTAAAATGTATTCCTAGTCATGCCTCTAAGACTAGCTCAAGTGTTGCGTGATGATTATGTTTTCCCAATCATGGGCATGTCTATGCCAGCAACTTTGAGGGCACAATGTCAGGAAGGACATTTGTGTTGAATCGACCCGAATTGATGTTATGCTATGAGATACATTCGTCATGAGTTAATGGTTAATAACACAGAGATGGTTAATGTTTGCATGATTCCTTAGACCATGAGAGTATTGAGTTTCTTCATGCTTGATTCATGAACTTTGGGGTTTGTTAAACATCATCCGTAAATGGATGGCTATTACGGCGGCTTACGGGTTCATGGAAAAGTATGTCAAGTAGCTTGATAGCTCAAGATTGGGATTTGCTCCTCCGACGATGGAGAGATATCTCTGGCCCCTCTCGGTGTTACGGTATCCATCATCGTCTGGCCAGACACTTTGTGATTTGATCACGGGGATGCCGGAACACGAGAACGAGAAAAGAGAACAATACCGATAACGAGGTAACTAGCATAGTGGACAAGTTGTTGATCCACGGGAATGCCAACATGTCTCACCTCGGGTATTTGTAACATATCGCTTAGCAATAGGAATAGCACACGGAAACTGGAGGTTCACTCGAATATTCATTCGTGTGGGTATAGGGGTCAATATGGGTGTCCACGGCTCCGATATTGATCATTGATTGGAAAGGGTTCCAGTCATGTCTATACTTCACCGAACCTATAGGGTCACACGCTTAAGGGTCATCTATCTGCTGAATACTAGACAAGGAGTCCGAGAGAAAGTCACTGGAAAAGTTTCAGAGACAACGGAAAAGTTCCGGAGAGAACACCGAAAAAGTTTCGGTAAAACCGAAAAGTTGTTTCGGATAAAACCATTGATCCAAAAAGGTTTCGGCAAGCACCGGGAATGTTTTGGAGGTTGCCAGATTGGTCTGGTAATTGCTGGAATTTTTCTGGAGAAAAAACCAAAAAAAAAAGTTTTCGGAGCAGCCGAAATTGTTTACCGGGTAAACGAAGATGGTTTTAAATTAAACCACCATACTGGAAATGTTCCGGAGCATGTCCAGATAATTTTAGAGGGTGCCGGAAATGTTCTGGGACCTTCCGGAATTTTTCAGAAGTAATAGTCGCGGAAAACATCTTGTCCCAGCGTGAGGGGACAAGATCACATGTTACGTGGGGGCTGTTTTTGGGGCGCCTCCCCTTGGGGGGGCAGCCCCTTGTGGCTGGACAAAAGGTGTTGGGGGGGCCCCCCAATGTGGGGGGCAGCCTCCACAAATGGTGGAAAGTGTTGGGAGGAAGGTGGGGCCCCATGGGGGAACACCATGGACAAGGGAACATGTTTTCTCCATGTTTGGTGGGAACATGTTTCCCTTGTTTGGTGGGTGCATGTTTTGTGGGCTGAATTTCAGCCGCCCCCTCACCCCTTCCACCACTATATAAGGAGGTGGAGAGGAGCTCTCCATCCCCACTCCAACTCTCTCACAGTAGCCATGCATGATCTGGCATTCTCTCTCCCTCCCACGAAATAGTTTCGTAGTGCCGAAAGGCTGTCTGGGTTCCGGTGGAAACTAGTTCTGGACGGCGAAGCCCTGCCGGATAGATGGCACCGTATGTGTGCAACTCTGTAGAGAGGTCGTAGTTTCGATCTTAGTGCCCGAGGGGCTGTTCGAGAGTGCCTCCCGAAGGGCTGTCCAAGTGACGGTCCGAGTTCTATGAGTTCTCCCGAAGGGCGGTCCGAGTGACCGTCCGAGTTTCGAAGGTCCTCCCGAAGGGCTGTCCGTGACACCGTCTGGGGGACTATTCGACCGCCTCCCAGAGGGCTGTCTGAAGGGAAGACGAGGGTATACATCCTCGCGGTTGGGAGGTTGTAAATCCTAGCTACGGGGATCTGCATCGACGATCGTCATCGACTCTACTTCCGCTGCGCTACGAGTCGGTAACGAATATGATCAAAACCTTGTATGCAGTCTTCATAGTGATCCTGGGCTAGTGCGTAGGTCGGAAATTTTTTGTTTTCAGCTGAGTTACCCTACAAGAAGCTCACCAGGTTAGATTTTTCCAACAACAACCTCACAGGCCAAGTTCCAAAAAGTCTACAAGATTGTAGTAACCTCGTTCGCTTGTACCTCTATGCTAATCAGTTATCTGGATATCTTCCTCGAGAACTAGGTTCCCTGGTGAAATAAGTCGTCAGATCCGTTGGACATCAGGCTATACCACAAGCGAAGCATATTTACACCGGTGTGCCACAGGTGTGAAGTGCATTAGCATTTACTAGATTATTGACTCTAGTGCAAATGGGAGTCTGTAGGAGATATGCCCTAGAGGCAATAATAAATGTTATTGTTTATCTCCTTGTTCATAATTATGTTTATGTTCCATGCTATAACTGCTGTGGTTCCCGAGCCCGTATATCCATAAAGGCTCTGGGGAAAACCCATGTGCACGTGTGGAATAATAAACGGTAAAATGTATTCCTAGTCATGCCTCTAAGACTAGCTCAAGTGTTGCGTGATGATTATGTTTTCCCAATCATGGGCATGTCTATGCCAGCAACTTTGAGGGCACAATGTCAGGAAGGACATTTGTGTTGAATCGACCCGAATTGATGTTATGCTATGAGATACATTCGTC